>CM040424.1:59804613-59824613 GCA_022702705.1 Papilionanthe hookeriana x Papilionanthe teres
AGTAAGAAGAAAAGTTAAATATTTGGGGCTTTTACATACATATTGTTAAGAAACTGTAGGGCAAAGAAATAAATCCAGAGAAAGAACACAAAGATTTAATGAGGTTCGGCAAAGATGTCTACGTCATCAAGAGCAGAGAGGCGACTTTCCTTTTAATTTCAGAAAAAGAGTACAAATTACTCTCGTAGGATTATGATAGCATATATATATAAACTTCTAGGTACTAATATATAATTAGAAAATT
The DNA here is from genome assembly GCA_022702705.1 of Papilionanthe hookeriana x Papilionanthe teres. Taxonomy (NCBI): domain Eukaryota; kingdom Viridiplantae; phylum Streptophyta; class Magnoliopsida; order Asparagales; family Orchidaceae; genus Papilionanthe; species Papilionanthe hookeriana x Papilionanthe teres. Next base: position 59,804,858 of record CM040424.1, read on the forward strand.
ACTCATGTACTGTACGCGGGGTAGTTGCCGCAGCACCCGATTTGACAGATACTTCTGCTCCATTGGCTCGCTCTGTTCCGCTCCAACATCTATCCATTTTCTGGTACATGAGTCCTACCTAACACATACCATCCAATGCTTATGTGTTTACACATCTAACACCCTAGTTTTGATTTTTATATTTATACCAAACAAATCATTCATATCACATAAGAAACTATCACTATTTTAATTATAAAAAAATTAAAATGCACCTTTTTCATGCCCGAAAAATATGATAAATATGTAAAAAATTGAACTTTACGTGTTAGAAATGTAAATACATAAAAATTGAGTGGTATGCATGTAAACCGTCCACAATATCTATCACGATAGATTTTAAATATCATATTATTATAAGATGTCGAGTTTTTTTGGATAATGTAAAGCAAAGGAGTTAATTAAATTAAATTCAATAATACAGATATGAATTATAATTATTCATAAAGTTGACGAGATCCTTCAAATTTTCATTATCTTGTTGATGTGGTATCTGACCGGTGGATAGATGATTTTGACTCTCTTTTTCTTCTGTCGGTATTTGAATAGAAAATATTGAGTCGTCGGGACAACGGATGCTATACACCAGTAGGTGAGAATTTTTTCTTTTCCTTTTCTGCTCCTCCGTTAAATCGCATCCGTTATCCAGACGCTGCCCAGACAAAATGTTAATAACAGATTTATTAATTTTTTAAAAGTGATGCACCTTTTTTTATATAAAAGTTTATAATAACAAAATGTTATAAATATTGATATCAAGCTTTAGGCGTTCGATAAGTAAATCCATAAGATATGCGTCCTATGCATGCAAATTTCCAATTTTTTTATTTCAACACATTTATAATAAAGTCAACTATAACAAATTTCAATATTTTTTTTGACATCATTTTCCTCCAAAATAAAGGTCAAATATCAGATATATCTATATACTGGTAATAACCGGCCAGAAAGCATCATTTTTTTTTCATTTAAGTTGAGTATTGCCAAGTTGTTTGAAAGGATAAAAATAAATTAAGTTGTGTGGTCCAACTGTCTCGCAAAAATAACAGAGGGGGGAATGATTTATTTTCTGTTGCCCGTTGAAAGGTTTACATTGATAGAGTGAGGAAAAAGTATAACTAGTAGGAACACCATATGTTTTTACATAAAAACTTTGAAAAGAAGACAAAATCATGGGGCCTAGCCCAGTTGAAATAATTCACTATGAATGGTGCGTACACATGTCAACTATTCTCCTGAATTAGAGAATATGAAGTTATAAAGATTATCATTGTAAACGTACAAGAGTATTTCATCGATAATAATTTTCGCTTGACTGTAATGAAGTAGTTCATGATGATAGTAGGTTGCAAAGGTCGTAGTCGATTGTCGCGTGATTATTGTAGGTGGTGTTCATATTACTAGCTTGTCATATAGATTGTAGTTGAAAGACATGGTAGTAGTTGGCCATGTGGGTTACATATTGTTGTTTTAGGAACTTCGTTTATAGTGTCCTTTTGGAGTCCTCTAAAAGTCACTAAGAGTCTGTAAAAAGTACTATTAGAGATTTCAAATAGTTACTTAGTGTCCTATAGAGAGTCTACTAGTGTCCATTGTTATTATTGAGTGTTAATTAGTGAGTTCAAATAGAGATTGTGAGAAATTCTTCGAATGATAGTAAAAGTAGAAGGGAAGTGAGAGATCTCTTCTGCATTGTCGTTTCGAAGGAGAATTCGGTGTACTGTAAAGAAGGAAGAGATTCAGAGGAACTTCAAGGAGTTTGCTTGGGGAGGAATTTGAGATAAGTAGTGTTTATTTATTTTAGTTTATAATACTTTACTTTTATATATGAAATCCAAGTTTTATTGCATCATCTCCATGAATTTTGAGTAATTGTTCTATCTTTCTCCTTGTTTTGATATTTTTGTGATATGATAAATAGAATTAATGTGCAATAAAAGATTTTAAACAACTTGTGATAATCTTTAACTTAGATCTTAATTTACTTTCAATCTGGCCAATTGAATAATTAAAATCTGTTGAGTTTAACAACTATAGTAAAGATTACATCTGATATTCAGGGAGGTCAAAGTTCTTGGAAGGAAGCTGCAAATAAATAGGGAAATAATATTAATCGGGCGTAGAATTGGAGATTTTAGAGTGACAGGCTAAAATCCTCAATTCGGTCCTATCGTTTGGGTGCTGAAGTGTAGATTGTTAGCCCTGAGGCGAGGGGAACGTGGGAGCTCCGAAGTGTGAGCCGGTATCCTCCCAGCCTAGCCGCAGATTCAGCCCAGCCTAGCCGCAAATTTAAGTCAGCCTTAACTAATAGAAAATTTTGTGCAAATCAATGTAATTTATGGTTCATAATTCAAAGAGTAGTATGTCGTTGGGCAGTAAATGGATTGTAATTGTGATTGTAATGTAATGATTTGATTTGGCAGCAACCACCAAGTTAGAGGGCTCTAGTTGTAACCATAACTTTTGGTGGAGCTGTTGGACCAAACCATGCTACCAGAGGATTCAGACCACATCCTTAATGGCATTAGATTTTTTTGAGTGTGAATCTATTGATACATTTGAAGTGATGTTTGTTGTTTGTGAGCTGAAGTCAATCAAAAATTTATCACCCTTAAAAATTTGTTGCAAAAGGCGGACAAAGTTTGTTTTAAAATTTTAGTTATTGGTTTTAACTTGAACTTCGATTTTCTTACTTTAAATCTTTAGTTGACTGATTTTAATTTTAATTTCTTTATTTGTTTTATGCCTTTGGGTAATTGACTTTAACTTGAATGCCTCACTTTTTTATTTTAAGAATTTGATTAAAAAGTTGACCCCTTTCGTTGAGATTTTTTTGTCAACTTGGCTAACATTAGAGATTTGATTGTTTGGTTTGAACCGGGTCGGCTTCACATCATGCTTGTAAATAATCGAGTATAATATTGACATATGATTGACCATGAATCTTACTATATCTTATTTATATGTGATTAGGTTTATAGATCATATCATTTGAGTTTTTTTAGGATTTTTTAACTAAATTTTGAAAATAGGCTCCTCTGGTTGAAATATTCATTCAGCTCGACCACTAATGGGGATTTGATTGTTTGATCATGCTTAATATTAACACATAATTGAGTCTAAAGCTTGTCAATTCTTTCATAATTACAAAAGATCAAGTTCATAGATTATATCTTGAGTTTATTAAGATATACTTTAAAACTTAATTTTAAAATATGCCTCTCCGGTTGAAATTTTTTCCATAAACTCGATCATCATTAGAGAGTTTGGTCATTTAAAACATTTATGTATAAAATTAATTTGAAATTTGTCAAATTTAGATCTTTAAAATATTTGTCTTGTCAATTTCAATCTTTATTGAGATTACTAGACTCATCCACTCTTGTTCTCAAGAAAAGGAGGAATAAACTAGTTGAGTGGAGCTTACGACTAGTTTATCCTATATAGACAAGACAACTCATGCGGATTTATAAATTTAAGATTATGAACACATTTTAACATTCCCATATCATACATTTATATGAATATTGACACACACATGTGATCATAATATTTTATTTCATTCAAGGTATTATAGTATCATGATTGATGCATTTGCCAAGTAGTATTTACATAATGTTTTATGTTCCTACAACTCACAGTATGATATTTAAAGCACGCATACGTTTCAAATGCATAATTTAAAATACTGAGTAGGGTTGTTAATGATTCGATTTCGAGCCGAGCTAGGATCGGTTTGATCGAAAATTTTGACTCATAGCCCAGCTCATTTATTGTGAAAATCAATCTCAAAATGAGCCAAAATTCAAATCAAAATTTGAGCGATTAACGATCTTCGAGCTAAATTTTTCTTTTTCCCCCAATTAGTGAAGTCGATGAAATGAAAACAAAAGTAAATTTTTTTTTAATCTTATCTTGAGTTTAGTGATATAGGGAAACTAGTTTATATATATATATATATATATATATATATATATATATATATATATATATATATATATATATATATATATATGTATGTATGTATGTATGTATGTATGTATGTATATGTATGTATGTATAAAACAAAACCACGTCTGAGATGATGAAAACAACTAATACATATATAAGAAATCCGTCACTCTCTTGAACAGAATCAATGTTGCTCTTCACCTTCGCTGGAAATTCAATGACCGGATGGAGAAAACAAATATAAAAGCAAAAAGAACAGAGAAGCTCACCAATACCACACCCGCAACACCCATCAAGTCTCTATCATAACCAAAATGCTCCTTCACATATAGTTTAATTGGTTGGTCAGCCTGCCCCGGCACCCGGATTAACGCTTCCACATCACCAAATTGGCTCACAATTAACCCATAAACTGTCCACGCTAACGGGCAAATCCAGTAATACCAAATCCACCCCTTTGCAATCATCTGCAAATGCAATCGTTACTTAGCATGAGCTTTCTAAACATAAGGAGGCCTGATTTATGAGAACAAACTTACTGGTCTGGGAATGTAAAAGCCTGAGAAAAGAGAGAAAATTGAGTAAAAAGCAGATGAAAGGATGGCGGCCACTTGCTCATTACGCGAAATCGACACGTTCATCATCCCATAATAGGTGAAGTACAAAAACGTGGAGAAAGTGATAAAAAAGAACCAAAAGAACTTCTCTGCGGCCCATTCAAAACTCATCATGGCGTATACTACAGCTGTGAACTGCAAACTCTGGAAGATTATATATGGGATTTCCACAACCACCTATTATCAAGGAATTGTTAAGTTTCAATTCTCTCCAAATGTGTAGAATTCATATGTTTCAACAAATATTTATTTTATGAGGTGTTTTGTGACAATAGAATGACAAAGGGCTTTGACGCACATGAGCTATGGCGTATGGTAAAGCAGAGTACATTCCTGCTCCTCTCTCGCGATAGAAAACGGTTCGCTCAGTCAAAACAACTGGTTGTACAGTTGAACAATTAGTGATTCCAATTAACTGTGATGATATAAGCATGGAACCAATAATGATTCTAAGATCATCTGCATCGTCTCTGAGTTACAGAAGTGAGAAAAATATATAATTCAAAATTTGTAGAGAATCAGCTTAACATAATGAAGTGAAGCATCAAGATAAAAGCACCTTTTTTGGCCAATCTTCCAAAACATGCTACCCAGAAATAGAGAAGTTGCAAAGGTGAATAAGAGTCTGACCAAATTGTAGTGAGGACTCCTCCAATAGGTCCTCCAATGCTTCCAGATGCAAGTTATAAATTGAGTGTAAATAGTTTGAGAGTATTTCGAGGGGAAGTAAAGGTCCTCGAATTCCGGGGCTGGTTTGCTTAGCTCAATAACAAGTTCTCTATTTAGCCTAATTGAATGAGATGAGACAAAAAAAAAATGTGAGTTCATTGTGGATTGATAGGCAATAATTTGGAATTAAAAAGGAATAAAAGCCAAAATAGTCTCCTGACTATTTGGATGTGGTCAATGTAATCCCAAAGTTTTGTAGTAACCAAATTTAGCCCCTCGACTCTTAAAAATTTATCCCGATTAATCTCATGTATGGAAAACGTGACACAAAAATGGCTTCAACTATTATATAAAATTGATCTCAATTATTCCTGAAAGACCAAAAGGGACAAAATTTCAATAGTCGGAGAATTGCATTAGATCGCTGTAAAACTTTGATAATAAATTGGTTGCACCCGAATAGTAGGGGTACCATTTTTGGAATTCAACCCGGATTAAAAACATAAATAAACAGTAGGCTATAATAAGAATAATGGTTGTTCTAAAAAGAATTTAATTTTTTATTAAATTTTTTGGAACTTCACCTCAAATAGTTACAATATACTATTTAACTATTTGAGATTTAAAAGTCATGTATGCTACATGGCATGTATGACTGCGAATGACTGGAGAAATGAAAAACTAAAAAAACACTTCAGATGGTTATGACAAGCAAAAAAGCAAGAACTTAATTTTGCTTACTGATACAAATTTGATGATTGATAGTACTCAACAAAATCAAACTTCTGATGATCTTTAGTTGCAGCTGATGTTATTGCCAGCATCCACGTCGCTGGATTTTCTTTTTCCTTGATTTTTGGAACAACAGGAATATCCTAGGATTTTCTTTTTTCTTTTTCCTTGATATTTGCAAAACACAGATAGCAAATATTATTTTTCAAAAGAAAAGATATAGACTGAGAATGTGACCTCAAAATATTCTATCAACTTTTGAGAGTTTCGGCCAAGAGGACCAGAGTATACGACTTGTCCTCTTTTCAACAACAAAAGCTGCGCAAGGCGTCAAGTTAGTAACAATAAAAGGCATGAGCACATTTTTGGATATTATCTAATTTATTTGCAAGAAAAAGTATGCAATCTGCATTCATTACCTCATCAAATGATTCAAAAATGTCAATACTTGGTTGATGTATGGTACAGACTATTGTTCGTCCGGTGCCAACTATATTTCTCACAATTCTCATGACAATGGCTGCAGCTTTTGCATCCAATCCTGTTGTTGGTTCATCCATGAAGATGACTGATGGATTCGCAACGAGTTCGACAGCTATTGTTAACCTTTTTCTTTGTTCTGTAGACAGACCCGAAACATTAGGGAGGCCAGCTAGGGCATCCTTAAGATTGGTGAGCTCCACCAGCTCCATCACCTCATCTATGAATTTCTGCACATGATAAATATAAACCTTGTCTAAAAATATATATTGTCAATAAAAATATCACTAGAAGAGGAACTTACTCTAGGTCCAAATGATTTCAATTATCAAAATTTAACTATTAAAAATGCTCACCATTTTTTCTTCATTGTTAACATTTATAGGAAGACGGAGGAAGGCAGAGTATATCAAGGATTCATGCACAGTTATCTGAGGAGAGTGAATATCATTTTGTTCGCAGTAACCTAAAACTCTTGTAAATGTAACTTGGTTCTTAGGATAACCAGAAATTCTTATCTCTCCTGTAATGTGACCAACATTCTTTCTTCCAGCCAAAATATCTAATAGAGTTGTCTTTCCTGCTCCGCTTTCTCCCATTAGGGCGGTCAAATTTCCAGGACGGAAAGCTCCAGTAATGTGCTTCAGCAATTGGATCCTATCCTTAGCCTCCCTTTGGTTTTTAATGTCCTTGGAATAACAATTGGTTAAATTAGTCTTTGCGAAGAAGAAGATTTAGAAGAAAACAAAAAAGATAGAATCGCTCTTAAATTACTTAAAATATTGAATGCATGGTTATTTATAAAAGAATAGCTTATCCACTATCAATGAAATAGCAACTTTGTATCATTCATATAGCATTTGTGTTTGAGAGGAATGTGATGACGTGAAATAAACTAAAAGAAAGAGAAAATTATCAAAATAGACCCCTCACCCTTTGCAAGTGGTAATTTTAGTCACAAAGTCTACAAAACTTTCAATTTAGTCCCCCATGAAAACTATTTTAACCCCTATTAAAAAAATCTACAGACTAATTTAACACTTTTATAAACACCAAGACTAAAATTACCTCATCCAAGTAATCAAGGGAGTATTTTGGTTCTTTAATGCTAAAGGAAGGGTTAGCAAATATAAGCTCACCTGAAACTTGTCGATAAAGTAATTTATATCATGAAAAGAAACTGTTAATGGTGTGAAAGGAAGAACCATCCCTCTCTTTGGAAGACTGCTCCTTGATGTATCAATACTTTCATATGAACGAATCTTCTTCTGTAAGCCCATCATTTCTCCTACAAAAGGGGTTTGATATGCTCGTTTCACATAAATAAAAATTACATTTTATTCATTTCATAGGCCTTCCAAAGTTTTGCAGATAGGAAAGGGAATAATAGTATTAAATGTATCATACCTTTATTATCCTCATAATTTGTAGGTAAAGCTTGAGGTGAAGAATCATTGTCAGCATCCAGTATCATAACCTTCGATGTCTCCCTCATCTTTATATTTGCTTTCAAACTTGATGCTTCTGCGTCTGGTATGAATGCTTGGGGCGATTCAATGGCTATCAACAAACAATTAAGGAAAACCATATTAAGCTTTATCTAATCCGAAAGGAAATAAACGAAGGTGAACAAACTTAGGTTGAAGCTTACGTTCGAGGTAGGTTAGTGCAAGAGTGAAAATGATATTATACATGATTGCAAAGCCTAATAGTGCACCAACACCAATCCAATACCACTTCTTTTCCCGGAAGACGTCAATAGTTTCTAGCACTTCCAAGCCTATGCTTTTACCGGGTGTCTGCAAATTTAGTCCGATCAATAACTCTACTATCAAAGACAATATATTAAGAAATAAGCCATCGGAGATCCTTACAGAGTTATTCATCCATCTTGGAGCTAAAAATTCGTTAACACATAGCGCAATATATCCATATGTAACTGGTGAAACCCAATAACCCCACATCCAATTCTTTGGCATTAAATCTGTATCATGAATACTTAAATATCAAGAGCCGTATGTACATATATATTGAAAATTTCATTAAAATACAAATTTAAGCTGAATTTTACTCTATTTGGTATATTTCCATAACACACGTGTTGGGCTTAAAGAGAGTATGAACCTAAAAATTAACCTTTAGGAAGAAAAATGCCTCCAACAATTAGAAAAAATAAAAGTGATAGAGTTCCTGCAGTGTTTGAGATTGTCATTGTCCTACACATCCCTGCAATTGCTCTGAACATCCCAAAAGCCACCTGCTGAAGCAAGAATATCACAAGGAGCTGCTTGAAGAACCTGCATTAAAAACAAATTATGCATTAAACACTCAACATTTTTATCAAAAAGATAAGGGCATGTTACCTGCTAGCCCCAGGTGCAAACCCAATTGTGTGGTATGTTATAACAACCCAAAAAGTGGACTCTAGCATTGAGATTGGGATCCTCAGAAAAACTAATGGGAGAGTGAAGGTCCATGCAGGATAGAAAAGGAGATCCCTCTGCTTATAGAAGGTCGGAAGCCTTGCAATGGTCAGAGATATTTCTACAAACCCATTCAAAAGGTTGCACGCCATTCCAAATAGCAAAGCACCATTGTACAAAATGCCATCAGATATCGTGTCTGTTTGTCTCCGTGTTTTCAAGAACACCGTTGCTACGATGCATGCCAAAAGAACAATCTTCAAAACATGATGGACATCAATTAGTATTACCTTACATGTATCAGATACTGCATCAGTATATGTTCTATTTGTTTACACTTATAGAATGATATAATCAATCTAAGGATGCATGGAACCTGGATAAACTTGAAGACGTAAAGAAACAAATTTCTCCTGATGAGGAGCCATTCTTTTGCAAAGGAGGCAGCTAGGAGTTCTGAGTATGGGATGACATGCTTCTTCAAGACGAGAGCAACATGGTGATTTACGATCTTGTCAAAGGGAACTGAGAGCTCATTTTTTAGATGGAGTCCAATATGAAACCGGTGGAAGTGATCAGCAAACTCTTGGGAAGTTATATAGCGATGAGGCTGGATATGATGAGCCCAATATTGTGCCTGGTCCTTGTGCGAGATGACCTCTTGGAGGAAGTCGGCAGCGCTCTTTCGCTCGGGACAGCGGAATCCATAAGATTCGAAGAAATCAAGAACATACTCACGTGGACCTTGATATACTATCTGACCTTCACTTAAAAGGATGATATCATCAAAGAGATTGAAGGTCTCAGGTGTTGGTTGGAGGAGAGACATCAGGATGGTGGCCTCCCCTAGGTGCACAATTTGTTGCAAGCACTTTACAATCTGGTAAGTTGTAGAGCTGTCTAATCCAGTTGATATTTCATCCATGAATAAGACTTTTGTCGGCCCAACAATCACTTCGCCTGTAATTAGTTAATGTTAAGTTTGTTCAAAGGTAGCCACCAAAACAAAATAGGGGCATTTACATACATAGCACACAATTCTAATATATTTACACATCTCGAACTAAATGTTATATTTACATACTTAGCACTAAACTATTTAATATCATATAAAAAAAAGCTCCATTATCACTTTTTAAAATTAGAATACACCATTTCATTCATAGGTTTGAAGCACCAAATTGCTATGCAGTTAAATATGAAAGTTTAGGTGTGAGATATGGAAATACATAAGAATTGTGCGCTATGTATGTTAATTTCCCAACAAAATATGAAAGGTACAAGCATGAACTTAAGTAAATAAAACAGCAAACTAGTACTTGTGCTGAGCTTTTAACTCGTACGTAAAGGAAAAATTGCTCCGACCCCACTTAGTGGGATTAAGGCTTTGTTGTTGTTGTTGTTGTTGTTGTTGTCGTTGTCGTTGTTGTTGTCGTAAAGGAAAAATCGCTAGAAATTATTCGTTTGAATGTAGTTTTTCTATGTTTTTTTTGCACAGCAAAGAAATTGTAGTCAAGTTTCATTCAAGTACTGAATTGGGCTTCATAAACTTGATAAGTGCTTCTTACTTGATATTTGTGGGGAGCAAAAAAGGGGCATTTACATACTTAGCACATTATTTAATGTATATATATCTCACACCTAAACTTTTATATTTATCCAATAGCACTGTTATCATTTTTGATAAGTGAAATATATCTTTTCATATATATGTTTAAAGAACCAAAGTGCGATACATGCAAATATGAAACTTTAGATATGATATATGTAAATACATAAAAATTGTGAGCTAGGTATGTAATTTTTCAAAAAAATAAATTGGCAAGAAATGAACCAGTGGTGAGCCGCTTCATCTGTCCACCAGAGATCCCTCTTCTCATCTGATCTCGAACAAGAGTATCAGCACATATATCCAACCCAAGTATCTGCATCAACATAGTATAACTTCAGCACATCATAGTTCGCCAACTAAGAATTGTTCAGTGAACAGTCATGCTGTATGATTGCATAAAAATGATTTTTTTTGGGAAAAAAAAAAAAAATGTTACAAACAGTCGTACCTTAATAATATATTCTGTTTTGACGCTATGCTTCCCCCCTTCCACTGAAGTAGCCTACAAGATTTCAAATAGATCATCACTAAAAACTGATAAATAATGAATAATAACACAGTTACATAACTATTATTCCAAAATAATCAATTATTTTTAATAAATACTTTTACAATGTATAGGTGTCCCTCCATAAAAGCAAGAAAAAAAAATAATGGAAAGAAAAATGCCGAAAAAAAAAATGCCCAACCTTCATGAAAAGATCAATTTCAGCGTCAGGGAGTATTCCTGCAGCTTTCTCCCTCTGAAAGCTCCTTAAGCAGTTCTGCGCCATTTTAAAAACGAGTTGAAACTCACTCTCGATTGATTTGATCACTTTATACACTTTCAAGGAAAATGTGAAATATTAGGAATATATTTGAATACCATAATCAGCAGCTCTGACGCCTTGACACCTAGCAGAGAAATCAAGAGTCTCTCTAACAGTCATCGCTGGCACATGGACGTCGTTTTCTCCAATGTACGCCGCAGATTTCTGGCGAACGAATTCATCGAACTTGTACCCATTGTAAGTGACCTCGCCGCTTGCCTAATCAATAAGTGATGAGTCCTAAATCTTATATAGCCATGGAAGTTTATCGCAGACAACAAACCTTGAGACTGGAGTTCAGATTTCCAGCTAAAGCTTGAAGAAGTGTGGTTTTTCCAGAGGCTGGAGGGCCTAGCAAGAGCGTCATCCTGTAAAATTATTTCCAAAAAACGATTAATTGTTTACCATTTTTTATGAAGATGACAAAGATAATGAAAGAGGTCGGAGTTGCAGGCAAGGTGTTCGATGAAATGACCTAGAGGGCCTGACGACGCCTGAGACATCTTTGAGGATGGCGAGCTTGGTGTGCTTGGTCAGGCTGACGCCGATTTTGCGGAGGGCCAAATCGGCGACGTTAATGGCTGTGTTGAGGAGCGTCCGCAGCGCTCGTCTGCCGACGCGGCACTCCCCTTCTACATTAAGCTTTTCAAACCGAACCTCAACCGTCGGCAACTGGATTCCAACCCTGCATTATCTGATTTTAGGAATTTTCTCATTAATGGAAATAATATTTAAATATAAAAGGGTCTTTTACATTGAGACGAGCCCCTAATCAAGCTCATATACCTAATCACTCAGCTTAACTGCAGATTGTGTGCATCAAAACTGCCCGCATGTATCTCGAACGGCTGAGGATGGTAATCGAACAATTGACGTCTAGAACCAAAAATACAATATGAACCAGCCCATCTGACGACCCACTACTCGGTTGAGTAGACGACATACGATGTCGATGGACCTTGCTTAGGGACCAAGAGGCTTCTCGGGGACCAACCCATCCGACTACTCGATCAAGTTGCCTGATACACGGTGTCGACGGATCCGGTCGGCATAAATGGCTTATTGTCCCAGCTACATGACCCTCTCGTATGGTCGGCCAGTCAAAATTAGTCGACCGATCATTCTCGCTCAATAGGAGTAATCTTCACGTGATAGACCGCTTTGGTCGATCAAACTCAACACATCTGTCAATCGACATCCATTGTAATTCACTTAAATTTTAATGCAAAACTAATATTAATTGTATTTCAGGTGGTTGTCATAATGGTTCCATCTTTTTCATAATTGTATAATTAGGCCTCTATAAATAGGAGGTCAAAAGATGAATAAATAACATTTCCCTGAACTCTCTACAAGGGCTAATCTCTCTCTTCTTCTCCTTCTCCCGGATCACCCTTTCGAGGCATGTATTTTCAAATAACAACCTTGGATTCAACATTTTAAAAAATGGTGCGGTGAGGATGGACATGCCCCGGAAGAAAGCGGACTGAATTACGAAGGACAAACCTCACTGAGAGACATATCATCCATGGAGTTTAATAGAGACACGGAGAGTCAAGACATCCAGGAGGAGGTCCAGACACTGCGAGCACTGCGATGGACCAGTTTGAGGCCCTCTGAGTGGCAATAACTCAAAGGAATCATCAATTGCAGCTCTTGGAGGGAGAGTCTCAGGGAACTCCTTAGAGGGTTCCTAGCGAGAATCCACCAGCGCCCAACGGTCAGGCTCGCGATCGACAGACTGAAGGGCAAGGGGACTTCTAGCACGCTGACAGTGCGAGATCTACACTGATGGTCAGGCGTCAGGAGGATCGAGTGAGAGTGCCCACCCGACCGTCTGCAGGCAATGCTTTTTCTTGACGAATTATGGAGCTTATATCCCTAGCAAAGCTAAGGATTCCTCATTTAGATCTTTACAATGGGAAAACTGACCCGATTGACCGCATTGCTTCTTTCGAATCATCAGTCAAAGTCCACAAATTGACGACACAATGAAGTCCTACTTTTTTTAACCACGCTAAAGGAGTCGACTCTTCGGTGTTTCAACAACCTACCAGATGGGATCTTTCCAGCCTTATATGAATTCAGGAGGCTCTTTTTAGCACACTTTATAAACATGAAAAAGACGATGAAGAATACTGAGACTCTACTCCATATCAAAGAAAAATAGAATGAAGCCTTGTATACTTACTTCACTCCATTCCAGAAGGAGATGCCGAAAGTGAAAGATCTAGAGCCTCTCATCGCCAAAACCGCCCTTAAGCAAGGAATCTGTAGCATCCAATTCAGGTACGACCTAAACATGCTCAAGCTAAGGTCCTTCGTCGAGGTTTTGAAACTAGCCAACGGAATTTTGGGTTTTTATTTTATTTTGATTTTGATTTCTTTTTTTTTTGTTCTTTCAGTACTTTTAATTTTGTAAACGTAGTTTATGATCTGAAGGCTTAGTGCCTTACAATTCTGAGGTAGAATGAACTATAAGAAAAAATTGAAAACAATAAGAACTTCACAATTAACAAGAAATGGTAAATACATCACATAATAATATTGATAATCAAACTGCTGAAGATGAACATCATCACGTACAAAGACCTTTAAGGGACTATGCAAACCTTACAACAAATGAAATTCACTTAAGTATACAAACCCCTATTGTAACGACCATCTCATTTGAACTTTAACCTGTTATAATCCAAATGGTATAAAACAATCAGTTTGGGGGAACACCATCTGAGGAACCGAAATGTATATCTTGCTAATTTTCTTAAATTGTGGGTTGTATTTAAGTACGACGACGTATCAGACGACATTGTTAGACTTAGGATTTTTTCCCTTTTTGAAGGGATAAATCTATAATGTGGTTAAATTCATTAGCACCTGGATCTATCAGAACTTGGGGAGATTTAGCACAAAAATTATTGGCTAAGTATTTTCCACCTTCAAAAACTGTTAAACTTAGAAGTGATATTACCTCATTTACTCAGTATAAGGTGAGTCAATATACGAAGCTTGGGAACTATTTAAAGAACTCCTCATGAAGTGTCCACATATGCTTTGCCAGATTGGTTGATTATTCAAATATTTTATAATCGGTTAGTAGGATCCCTTAGATCTATTATTGATGCTGCTGCTGGAGGTACATTAATGTCAAAACCATTTAATAAAGCTTATGAAATAATAGATGAGATGGCTACTAACAATTTTCAATGACCCTTTGAAAGGGTAAATCCTAACAAAGTAGCCAATATTCATGGCAATGATGTGATTTCTATTTTAGCACCTCAAGTTGTTGCAATATCTAGGAAGTGAGATGAATTTGGAAAGAAATTACATCAAACACCTCATGTGATTGAAGAAAACTCATCAAGTCATATGATTGATTCTCAGCCATCATTTGAGACTTTAAATGCAATTAATAATAGACCTATTTACCCCTATTCTAACTATTATAACACGGGTTAGAAGAACCACCGTAACTTTAACTGAAATAAAAATTTTGGTGGTGGAAATCACCATTAGGGGAACAATCAAGCAAACTCATTGGGAAACTGGAACAACTCGGGTAATATTAGCTATAAACATTCTTATTCTCCTGAATTTACCAATAACCAACAAATTAAGGAGAAGAAGCTGTCTATAGAAGAAGTGGTGCTACATATGGAGAATCAATTACAAAGTCAAAGTGCCACTATTAGAAATATTGAGAATCAAATAAGACAAATTGCTAACACACTTAGCAATAGGCCTCAGGGAATATTTCATAGTAAAACTAAGATAAATCCTAAAGATAAAAACAAATATGAAGTTAAAGCAATCAAGTTAATAAGTGGCAGAGAATTGGAGACTGGTGTTAAAAAGATATTGAAGATAAGAGGGAAGCATAAGAAATTGAAAAACATGAACAAAATGTTCATAAATATGTAGGAAAACCTATCTCTCTGAGATCAATTTAGAAAGACTACCACATTCATTTCCTCAGAGACTTAGACAACAAAGGTTGGATCAACAATTTTTGAAATTTCTGAAGATATTTAAGAAGCTAACGATAAACAGTCATTTTTTTAAGCGCTAGAGCAGATGCCCAATTATGTTAATTTTATGAAATATATTTTAAATAAGAAGAGGAAGTTTGAAGATTATGAGACTGTTACACTGAGTGAAGAATGCAGTGCAATAATTCAGAAAAAGCTTCCTAAAAAACTCAAAGATCCTGGTAGCTTCACTATACCTTGTGTGATAGGAGAAAGATTTTGTGGAAAAGTTTTATGTGATTTAGGAGCTAGCATTAAACTCATGCCATTATTGATATTTAGAAGGTTAGACGTAGGAGAAATTTCTCCCAATACTGTAGCCCTTCAGTTAGCTGATCGATCTATCACCTATCCTAAGGGGGTTATAGAAGATGTACTTGTTAAGGTGAATAAAATTATCTTCTTTATTGATTTCATTGTTTTAGATATAGAGGAAGATAAAAAAATTTCAATCATTTTAAGGAGACCTATCCTTGCTACTGGACGAGATGTGACAGACGTGCAGAAATGAGAGCTAAAAATGACAGTTAATGACCAGGAAGTTACTTTCAATGTGTTAAAATCTATGAAGTATCCAGAAAAAAAAGACGATAATGTTATAAAATTGATATTATTGAATATTTAATTGATAATCATTTTCGAAAAGTTTATGAAATTAAAACAAATCATCAAGAACTGAAGAATGAGAATGAAACTAATTTTCAAGATAAATCAATTGAGATAAACAATGAGGATTCAAATTATGTTCAGGAATATTTTAAGATTTTAGGTACTACTTAAATACTAATCCTCTTATTCCTTCAATTGAAAAATGGATACCACCTTAAAATGTGTTACTTTTATATACACATTTTACACTCACTTTTAAGATTATTGCACTTTAATGAAAAATATTTTGCGTATTTTTTATTGCAGGTACAAAAGATGGAGTTTATGTGCAAAAGGAGCAAAAATGAAGCAAAAAAGGTCAATTAAATCAATTGGAGCAAAAAGTGACCTGGCGCCTAGGCACTATGTAGTTACATGTTCTTCTGGAAGGCTGATGCCTAGGTGCCACAGTTGACCGCCTAGGCGCCAGAATCAGTTATAACATTTTGATATTGAATTTGGACGAATTTTAAAGAGGTGTCTGAAGTGACTCTTTTTGATTTTGAGAGCTTTATTTTAAGAAAGAATTTCTAAACAAAAGGGGGTTGTTGTTGGGGTCAGCTAGACCACCATTGGAGTAGGCGGCCACATTAGTGAAAAGGTGGTGAGTCTTTGTAAGTTTGTGTGTTTGTGAGTCTTGCATGAGTCTATTGGAGTCGAGAACAGTCAAGGAACTTCAAAGGATTTCTTGAGGAAGAGTTTGAGATAAGTATTTATAATTTTTATTTAAGTTTTGTTTAAGTTTTGCTTAATAAACTTGAGTTTTAATATAAACTATGTCTTGTTGTGTTATCCCCATGAATTATGAGTAGTTTCTCTTTTCTCTCTCCTTGCAACAAGAATTAATCGTGTAGGATTTTATTTCTTTGAATTTTTTTTAATACAAAAATTGAGATTGTATTTTTCATCGGTTCTTAATTTACTTTGCAAACTGATCATTTGCAATGTTAAAATCCGTTGCGAAACATCATGATCCGGAAGCTATGGGCCACGGGACCTAAGGCTGAACTCCCTCATTACTAAAATTCTTACACCAGGTTCTGATCTTCTGTTTGTGCCACCTAACTCATTCTACATACTTGTGTTTTACCTGTGCTTTTATTTAATTTTTTTACATGTGCATGCTATGTTTGTAATACTAAACTTGCAGCAGTGGCAGGAATCCCAAGTACTCATTGTTACCTTTCTTTTTTTATACCGCATTTTTACAATATATTTAACTGCATGTATTTGTAGGCATTGACTCAACAATTACATGTTCACATTTAAACCCTAAACCGACAACCATCATGTCAAGGAGTTCAGAGCAAGCTGCAAGAAGACGGAGGACGACATCAAACGACAATCAAGACTCAACAACAAAATAGATTTAATGCAGCTAAAGCATTCTTTGAACATAAATAACATAACCCATAGAACTTCGAGGTTGCTCGTCTAGTACGGTGTAAATCCTCAATCTATCTTTAGGCTTTTGCATAATCATGTTGCATAATATAATTTCAAACTCTTTTAGGGTTTCGAGGTTGTCGTTCGGTACAATTTAAATCATCTTATCTTCTTAGGCTATTTGCACGATCAAATGTTGTGTAAATATAAGCCCTAAACTTTAAATAATTAGCAGGAGTAAACATCAAATAACTTCACTTTCAAAATGTAAAGCCAAACAATAGGATAGTTTTGTGGGTCATTGAGGTTCGTCTCAAGATCTATGTCAACCCCTACTTCTTGTTTCTTTGGATTCTACAATAAATGCTCTTATTTGAGCCACTCCAACATGGCATTTTAGTGTCCAACCTTAGAAATTAGACTTTGAATTCTTGAAGATGATGCGTCTAATCATATTCGAGAATTTTCTTTAGTGACTTTAGTCACTGAAGATGTAATTAACTATAGGGGCCACTATATGGAATTAAGAACCCAGGTAAAATAAACACCATCTAATCTTCAATATTAGGTAGGGGAACTTGTCAGTCACATAAAAGGTTCACCGACCAAACGAAATCACAAATTTTTTAGTTTAAATGGTTGAGTCTAATAAAAAGTGATATGTTTGCTATCTAGGGTTGTGCATTACTTGTAGTGTTGCACTCAACTATTTAATCTATTAGATACATGAGATCTCTTCGGTCTCATTATTTTTTGGAATTAAAAAACTATTATTGAAACCAAAATTATATATATATTAAATTAAATTATTTTCAAAGCGGTTAACAGATACCCAAATGGCGATCGACACCCTCTTGGATAAGGCAGTGAAAGAGGAATCGCTAACCCGTGAATGCGACAGAATGGTGACAATTGGTGGCGCGTCGATCAGTACGCTGCATTTTGAGGAGGAAGGGGCCGCAACAGCGATTTCGCTCGGAGTCCCTTCGGGAGCATATTTCTCCTTTTGCCTATCCCTACATTAGCTGAATGAGACCAAACAATAATAGTGACTTTGCCAGTCACCGTGTTTTGAATAACTACTGCGGTTTCATATATAGATTTAATGAATTTCGCATCCCTGGCGTTTGTCCCATTGTGAAGACGACAACACCTATAGGAATACCTATAACAGGGATGTCAAAGGAATTACCTGTTATCGAGGAAAATTTTAACATCTTTTATTTGGTGGCCAGCCTTTACTTCACACCTTTTGCTCACTCAGCCTCAACTAAATATGAAGCTACCCATCGGTTCTTAGTGTTTTCGCCCTTCAGCATTCGAGTGACTATTGCTTCAGCAGTGTATCACAGGACTGAGAGATGGAGCCCATTCAGCATCGCCTCGACAATGTGTATCTTTTAAGGAAGAGAGTCCAGCTTGTCCACCGCTGGCTTTGACATCTTGGTCTAGATCCCCTAGTCATCGGAGCAGGAACCAATCATTAATTGATTTCTTCAATCCTTTATTTTATTCTCAACTCAAAGCAATTGTAGTTTTTCGTTACCCAAGAATAAGGCGAAACCATTTTTATCGACCTTAAACGAGTAAATATGACTAATAGGTCGGTCTTCTAGGTAATTCCTTCTCAGCGGCAAAAGATAACAAAGGTCATTATCAAAATTATCACAACAATAAGATTTGACACCACTGAGGTTGGAATGAACCCTTACTCATTCAAAACGCGCTGAAGCTCGGTGCACATGGACCGTTGGAGACCGTACTTGAACTGGTCCAAATATAAGACTAAACCAGAACCCATGTCGTCCAATGTTCGCACTAACCCTAACACTCTCTGAAGTATGATGTTATCATTGAAAACATACCTCCCTGCAACTTCTCCACATCACTCTCTATCAAAATCAAAGGATCGACAACAACGATAGAATAAAAAAGAGTAGGAGAATACTTGGGATCCATCATTTCAGAACCAGGAAGCAGTAAAAAAGATAGGAAAAAGAGAGAAGAAGCAAAAAGTGTAAAGGGTAAACACGGTCTCTAACCCTATTTATATGGCGAATGTGGAAATTGAGGTATCACATAATGATAAGTGTCACACCAATAATCTTTTGAGATCTATTTAAATATTTCTTTCTTACAAATAGCATCATTACAGTTCTCAAACGAAATAGTTAATAAATGGGTCTTTTGAGACTTCAGTCAAGGCATATCCATTCTAAACTAACCTTCAGTGGACCAACTCTCTGCCTAATCTAATTTTCTCTATTCAGTCGGTGTCACGCTTAAACCTGCTTAAAATAGTCAACTCATGGAGGGTACCTAGTTCACACATCAAACCTGTCAGCCCGCTTTGCAAGGA